>OY856318.1:20000000-20016361 GCA_963693445.1 Agonopterix heracliana
AATGCGGCCCCCACTTTGCCCTCTATTTTGCTTCCATCTGTGTAAATTTGGAGCCCTGTGATTTGGTGTTCGCCGAGGGTGTGGGGTTTCGTATCCTCGAGACATGAGAACTCGATCGGGGTTAACTCTGATGGGTGTGGCAATTCTGCGTAGCCCACCCTTCCTTCCAGTTCTCTGCCTCCCAACGCATCTTGCGGTTTCCCACGCTTCGCCTCATACAGACTGGCCGCCTCCTTTATCCTCAAGTCAAGGGGGATCAGTCCTGACAATATCAGGGCGGCGTGGAGCGATACTGTGCGATACCGATTTGCATATCTTTTGTGCTATTCCCCGGTGTATTGTGTTCAGTTGCTTTTGTACCGAAATTTTTTCCGCAGAGGTCGCCCATACACTGGACGCATATAATATGATAGGTTCGATGACTGCTACATATATAGTTTTGATCACCTCTGGGTTTAGACCCCAAGAAACTCTGGCTGCTCTGGACAGCTGCTTGTGTATATTTGCCGCTTTTCGACACACATGAGAGACGTGGCTATTGAAGGTTAGTTTCTTATCAATTATAAGACCAAGGATTTTTATTTCGTCCACCAATTGTACGTCGGCTCCGCCCATCCGTATATTTGGTAGATCAAATACCATTTTTTTTGTTACTATCATGGCATTCGTTTTGTGCCCCGCAAATTTCAGTTTGTTCCTGGAGCCCCAGTCATAGACCCTAGTCAGTGTTCCATTAGCCTGTTCTTCTATATCCGTCATTGAATGGCCAGAAAAGACAAGGACCACATCGTCGGCAAAGGCTTGGCTATAGATTTTTAGTTGGTTTAGTTCGTCTAGAAGAGGGTCCAGCAGCAGGTTCCAAAATGTTGGTCCACTAATGGATCCCTGGACACACCCCTTATTTGTTGGTTTTTGGTATTTGTGGCCACCATATGTTACCTGGACTCGCCTTCCTTCGAGGTAGTTGTTCACCCACATTCGTAGGTTCTGGGGGCATCCTTTGTCTTTGAGGCGACATTTGATGGCCGGCCACCATGCGCTGTCAAATGCTCCTTCAATGTCCAACGAGACAACGACATTAATTTCCTTTTTCCTGAGGTTATTTCTTATATGTTGGGTTAAGTCGTACAGTGCGTCCTCTGTGCTGCGCTGGGGTACGAATCCATATTGTCGCGGGTTACTTTTCGGGAGCATGTGCCATCTTATTCTCCTTATTAACATCTTTTCTACGATTTTTCCCAAAATTGGCAGCAGCCCTATTGGCCTATATGACTTCGGTTGCGTGTAGTCTGTTTTCCCAGGTTTCCGGAGGGCAATCACTGTTGCCTCTTTCCATGGTTCGGGGAATACTGACAGCTCCAGACATTTGTTGGTTATGTTTAGAAACAGTTCTTCGTTTTGTGCTATTGCTGCTACACAGATGTCTGCCGTGAGGCCGTCTGCGCCAGGGGCTTTTTTCGGGTGGAAACTGTACATTGCGCTTCTGAGCTCCGCCATGGTGAAAGGAGGGTCTTGTTTGTCTCCTTCCATTGGTTCTCCCGAGGAGTCCGCTTTTTGTCTCGTTGTTTCGTGGTCAGCGTTATCGTTCTCCGTACCATCTTCGGGGAAGAAAGTTTCTGCTAGTAATTTCGCAGACTCCTCTAAGCTCAGGGCTGAACCATTTGTAAATAGCGGTAGGTCTTCTGGCCTTTTGGTCGTGTTACGAATCACCCTATATATGCCGTCCCAGAGGCTCTCTCTGTCTTGCTTTGTGCAAAAGTTTTTCCAACTCCGGGTCTGTGCGTTTTTTGCTTCTTCCTCATACTTTTCTTTTGCTTTCAGGTATTCTTCGACTACGTATTGCCGGCGGGAGGGGGCTGCGCATTTGATCCTCCTTTTTCTCCTGGTCATCTCTTTCTTCAGGCTCTCGATCTCGTCTGTCCACCATGGTAAGTTGTTTTTTGTTTTAACTTTGATTAGTGGGATGGTTTCCTCGCATGTGCTGCTTATATTTTCAACATATTTGCCTATTACTCTCTCTAAATTATCTCTTGTATTAATTTTGTTAATTTCTGTTGTAGTGATTCCGCTTTCTTCTAGGTGTTTCGATAGTTGTTCTCGGAATTCAGGCCAGTTTGCCTTCTTGGTGTTATATTTCCTCGTGGTGTTGCGGGGTCTATTTTCTTTATGTTTCTCTAAATGAAGGGTGAAAGTAATAGTATTATGGTCGGAGCTAGTTATGCTGTCATCCACTCTCCACTCTTGAACCATACCTAGCATTTCCGTAGAGCATGCCGTAATGTCGACATGGCTTTTATACCTTTTGCCTCCTCTGATGGTGTCGAATGTTGGTTCCGTGCCTCTGTTTACGATCTCTAGGTTCATTTCTGTCAAGGCTCCAGAGAGGGCTGCCCCTCTGTGGTCCTCTCTGACACTACCCCACCAAGTGCTCCAAGCATTACCGTCTCCTCCTATTATTATTCTATTTGCTTTAATTTCTGTCCTGATTTTTCTTAGATGATCCAAATAAGGTTCTATTGGCAGGTAGTCTTCAAAATAAATGGAGACTACACCTATTTTCCATGCGTCTGTTTTAAGAGTGGCTACAGCTATGTTTTCTGATGTCAGGTCGGGTTTTTCTTCGACTGTAATGTTACTGTCGAACACTACTATAGCAGCTTTTACAGGTTTTGTCCTATTTAAGACGCTTTGGATGACCCTTGCCCTGTTTTGCGGTTTGAGTTCTCCTTCGCTGCCTATGTAAGGTTCTTGCACTAGTGCAAATAGTGCTTTTGCCTTGGCAGCCTCCATGTGTAACTCTTGTGTAGCTAATTTTTTCTTTCTCAGGTTGGCTTGGAACACTCTATAACGGATTTGCTGGCCCGGATGCGATGGGGGAACTTTAGCAATATTGGACGCTGGATCTGGCCAATTCGTCCCATTTTTTCTTTATTGGGCAGGCGCTATCGAACGTGTTATGGTCTGTTTTGTCGAACTTTGCCAGCTGACAGTTTCGGCAGGTGGGAGTGTCCCCGGCTAGCCACGACGGACAATCTGTCTTCAGGTGTGGTCCTGCACAGTGACTACAGACTTCGGTGGCCTCAGTGCATAGTTTGCGTCCGTGACCGTATCCCAGGCATTTGGAGCACTGCACGAGTGGAGTTTGGTCCTTAACCTCCACGTTTTGCAAGTCGATGTGCGCGTATCCCTCCTCCGTCAGTCTTGCCCAAACCTTGGGCGACACTCTCACTATTACGTGGTTTTGGAGCGGGTTTCTGGCTTTCCTCCGATAGCGAACTTCTACTTTTATTTCTTCCGGTGATAGACTGCCCAGTAGATGTTGATTCTGGTTTATGATGGATTTTACGATGTCCTCATCGGTGTTATACTTCATGACATCTAGGAGGATTACGAGTGGGTTCTTGTTATATGCGTTCTCCACTTTAAGTTTGTCTTCGGATTTCGCTAGCTTTCCTGATATTTTATTTAGCTCTTCTCTGGAGTTGCAGCCTATAATCACTCTCTGCCCTCTTGCTTTTCGTATCTTGTCAACACGGATGCCACTTTCTCTCGCATTAACCGCAAATCTGATCTTGTCGATCACTTCGTTGCTGGTGTCTTTTTTGTCTTCCGAAGACACTATGATCGAGTGGATCGTTGGTTTGCCCGTTTTTGGTGGTGCACGGGGTACTGCCGCTGCTTCCGCGTATGTAAGTGTACTGCTTTGATGTTCGTTTATCTGTATACGAATGGCTTTTATTTCTTCGCGAGATTCAGCTGCAATTTCTCCCTGCTCCTTTACTGCAACAATTAGTTCTTTTATTTCGGGTAGCATTTCGGGGGGGTTTGCAGGTGTTTTGAGCTGTTGGACTGCCTCCGTTAGATCTTTTATTTCTTTGTGGGATTTAGCTGCAATCTCTCCCTGCTCCTTTACTGCTACAATGAATTCTTTTATTTCGGGCAGCGTTTCGGGTGGGTTCGCAGGTGTTTTGAGTTGTTGAACTGCCTCCGTTAGGTCTTTTATTTCCTTCGATACCCGCTCGAGCGCTGCGTCCACCGCGGTTGAACCACTGGTAGTTCCCGCCAGGGCCAATAACTCGTCGGCATGTTTTTTCTCCATTTGGAGGAGTAACGTCTTTTGTCTCTCTTCCATTTTTTGTACAATTTTGTACATTTTGTGTAGGTTACCTGAAACCGTTTCTTTTATTGAGGTCTTAATGTTCCCAGATTGTTCTAGTTGAGCTTTGGCTTCCTTGAATAATTTGTTAGCAATATTTAGCAAGGCTAGTTGGTCACCTTTAGCTATATCGTCATCAATGGTGTCCGCCGGTGGGGGCTCTTTTTTGGATTCATTTGTTTTGATTGGCTCCTTTTGTGGTTTCTCCGTTGCCTTTTGTGCTGGACCAATAGGTCTTGCTAGGACTCCGGCGGCCGACGTTATAGTGAAGCTGGACTGGGATGTTCGTATCTTTGTGGCGGGCGATTTATTCGCTGTTCCAGCAGCGTCGTTTAATGTGGTCTTCTTGGATGAAGACATTGTGCCGATTTGGAGTTTGAAATCGGCCCGATCTGGTTAGCTCTGATGTTAAGACTTCAACGATGATGGTGCAATAGCACACAGAGGTCAGCGATACAGTTATCAGAAGTGTACAGTTTGGCTCTAAGTAGAGTTTGTCACATAAACAATATAAGAAAAACAATATATCTCTAAATAATCTATGATTTTTGCCGAATACGGTCAATAATCAGTTTTAATCAGATAGTCAGGAAGCTCCAGAAGGTCAGCGTAAATTTTTGTCAATATAGAGTTTAGGTTCTCTATATAGAGTCCGGCTCTACCGGATCAGATCGTACTCTACGAAGAGGATGCTAGATAGTCCCTAGAAGGAAACTGGGTCCTCCTAGGTAGAAAGCCGACGATTTAACGTTAAAAAACTGTTTACGCTCTACGTAGAGTCCGTTCGAGAGTGTGAGCGGGACGGCCTTAGCGCGCTCTATTAAACAGAAAAAAGCCGGATCCGAATGGAGCTTCCGTTGTGAAGCTACAGGGGTTTTAATTTTTTCAAGATGGCCGACAAAATGGCCGCCTGGTTTTATTAATGCTGTAACTTCGTCAATAATTATGCTACGGAGTCCGCGCAAGGACTAAAAGGTTTGGGCTGACGATATCTACCCGCCCCCGTCACTAGTTTAACTCGAAAATATGTAAATAAAGTAGTGCAAAAACCTGTGGCAGGGCATGAAGGGATAGTGCCCAACTCCAGCACCGAAGACCCCAAGACTTTGCGACCACGGACGGCGGAGTTATGAGTGTTTAAAGAAAACCAAGATGGCGGACAAAATGGCCGCCGAAATTTAATGTGGGTGTAACTCCCGACTCCGCAGTCCGATCTCCCTGATCTTGGGTTCGTTTAAGAGGTCTTCCCCGGAACTACTTTATGCACTAACTTTTAGAATTTTAAAAACAACCCTTAGTCAAAAACAATTAAATTTTTTACTAAAAATGCTCCAAAGTGTACAACATTATATTTGGAGACACGAAAACAGTAATCTTAAGTCAAGGTTAACGTACTGAAACTACTTGATACTACGGGGTTGTACCAAGGGGTGAATTTGAAGAAAACTTTTCAACCCCTAATTTAGAAAATTCTGCAATTTCGAAACGGCTCACCAGAAAATTATGAAAATAATTTTGGAAATAGAGTGCACTGATGCCTCTTGTATAGTAATTTAAAAAATGGGGGTTGTCGATCGCTTTCTAAAGATTTTGAATTTTGAAAATGCGTGATTTCTTAAAAAGTCTATAACTCGGTCCAAACTTAGCTGATTTTCCTTTTGGAACTGCCTCCTTGCTCGGCTTGCTGTCCTTCACGATGCTGCAGAGACAGATCCAGCCGGACGGCTCGGGATCAATGGCTCAGTGGCCCCGGAAAACTTGTTTTTTTGCCGATAACTCAGCCGTTTGAAGTGTTGAAAATCCAAGCTTTGGTTGGGTGGTAGAGCCCGTGAAGGGGATACTAGCCGTAGTTTAAAAAATATAGGTCGTCGCTTCCAAACGGCCAGCGTTATTTTTTGAAAATTCACTTTTCACTTTTTATCCTTTAACTTTTTCACTTTTGCAGGTATTTTCGCGCGGTTTCCACCGATAGATGGGGCTCAACGAGACGCAACTTTTGACGTACTGTAAGTAGAAATCGGAGCACTTTTTCGTATTTTTAGTAATTTTTAACCGCGGAGCAGCTTGAAAAATGATCCGTACGCGACTGCGGATGGAACGCGACTCGTTAGGTTAGGTTAGGTTAGGTTAGGTTAGGTTAGGTTAGGTTAGGTTAGGTTAGGTTAGGTTCCCCCCCAGGGTGTTCGCCTTGTCGTGGCGGGGGGGCTCAGTAGCTCCAAGCGAGTAATGCTTGAAGCGAAGCGAAGAACACCACTTGCGCGGGGTGGGGCCCCGGTTGGGTCAAACCACCCTGTGCGCGAGGGCTCTCCGCACGTCCCTCTGATAATCTAGCAGAGGGCGTAGTGGACGAGCAAGGGCGGAATCATCCGCGGGTTAGAGGTGCTATAGGGCACGGGAAGGAGCGCGGTATATGCAAATGCATGCACCGAGCTACACGTAACCTCCGGATGGAGAACGTGGACTGACGGGGTATTTGCCCGGGTCGCGTGGAGATAACCACTATAAAAATCAAAGGGGCGACGGGTCCGTCACGGGTGGTCGCAAGAGCGTCCGCCCAACGCGGACACGGGGTTGCGAACCCCACCGTTCGGCCCGACCCGTAGGCTCACTGAGAGAGACGGGGGCCGTCGGGGTATTTGCCCGGGTCGCGTGGAAGACAACCACTTTAAAAAAAATTACCCTAAATCCCAAGTTCCGGTAGCCCGGCGAGGGGATGCATGGCTGGGGGGTTCTCAGTCCCAAGGGCTACATTTAGAGCGAGTATGGAAAATGAAAACTCAGAAGAACGTATTACCCCAGGCGGGTACCCGCTGCTCCGCAGTGGGAGAACCCCGCCCTGACGATCTCACGACACCTCGTGCCGTGGGAGAGTCAGGCAGCCCTTCCGTATCTGGGGGGGGCACTCTGAGTTCCCATGCCTCCGGGCATGCGGTAAATCCGCCGGAGACCGGCGAAGGGGCGCGCACGCCCAGTTTTGCGCACCCGAACGAAGTAGTGGTGGGAGGACGTCCGCGTACGCGCAGTACTGCGCGTTCCGTGGGGTCCTCCCCTTCTACTTCCAGATCCCAATCCTTGGTGTCCAACCGAGGGGAGGAGCGAGGAGGAGGTGGACTGTGCCTGCTCATCAGGCCAGGCACGCCTCGACCATTAATGAGAAGGCCAGACGGCGGGGCTGACAGCGACAGTGGCGCATCCAACATGTCGCTTTTCTCAGACCCCGGCAAGCAGCGGGCGCGAAAGCGTAAACCGCAGCGCCGGGAAGGGGAGGAGAGCGACCCAAAGAGGCGTCCTGAAAGCCCCGGCCGTTCACCTACTCAGATGTCGGGAGAGGGGGAGAGGCTGAACGAGCAGCCCTCGGCGATTGTCGGTGCGGAGATGCTGGCAAGCCTGGATGCAGTGGAGAAGGTAGCGGACAGGGCTAAAAGTTCTAAAGCAGACCTTGTCCGCGCCTTCCGCGCAGCTTGCGAGGCGATCCGGGAAGGTACTGCCGCGCTCTGCACCAGGGCGGAGATCCGCGACCGGGAGAACGAGAACTTCCGTTCTCAGGTTGCGGATCTCAGCGCGCGAGTGTTGCTGCTGTCTCGGGAGTGTACCATGCTCCTCCGAGAAAAAAAGTCGGGGGGTGGTAGTGGAGGAAAGGCGAGCTCGCCTTCTCATCCCATGTCCACTGAGCCCCCTCCCATCAAACCTACGGAGCCCCCTCCCGCTGGAAGGACAAGGAAGGAGGTAAAGAAAAGGGCGGAAAAGCCGCAGCCTCAAAAGCAGCAGCCTCAGAGGCCGCAGTCAGGGCCCACAAGCGGCCAGGGCAGCGGCGGCGTGTTGGACTGGAGCGAGCTGGCAACGGTTATGAACCGCGAATTTGCTCGCTTCCAGTCCGACCTTATGACGAGATTTTTCCCTTCGATGGGACAAAGGCCCCCTTTGGGCCAAAGACGGACGCAGGTGCCGGAGACGGAGCCTAAGCGTCTGTCGAAGGCCCAGAAGAGGAGGGCCAACAAGAAGAAAAAGGCTGCTGCCTCGAAAACGGGTCCGAAGGCTACACCTCCCCCCGTTAACCATGGAGGCCCACAGGGGGAGTCCGGTGGGACCCAGGGGCAGTCGTCTTGGGCTGAAGTGGTCGGCCGGAAAAAACGCGGCGGCCAAAAGAGGACACAGGACAGGGACGGCGCTGCGCCACAACAACAGCGACGAAAGAAGTCGAATAAGGCGCAGCTGCCAAGGCCCCCCACCACCGCCGCAATAGTGGTCACGGTGCCTCCAGAGGCCGAGACCAACTTGGCGGCGGTGATGCAGGCTGTCAAGGCCCAAATAAAGCTGTCGGAGCTCGGCATAACGGGCGGGCTCCGACAGCGAAGGGCGATAACCGGGGGCCTCCTGCTGGAAATCCCCGGTCCGGAGAGCGCCACCAAAGCCGACGCTTTAGCGGACCAAATGGTGGCGGTACTCGAAGGCACGGGTGCAATAATATCGCGCCCGTCCAAAACGGGAGAGATTAGGGTGATGGACTTAGACGAGTCCATCACCCCCACAACTGTGGCGGCGGCCATCGCCGAGGCGGGCGAATGCTCCCGCACCGATGTCAAGGTCGGGGAGATCAAAATAAGCCCGTCTCGGCTAGGTACAGTCTGGGTGCGGTGCCCGCTCGGGGCTGGCAGAAAGCTGGCAGCCCTGGGACGGGTAATGATAGGCTGGACCGCGGCAAGAGTCGAGGCACTTCAGGCACGGCCTCTACAGTGCTTCAAGTGCCTTGAAATGGGGCATGTCCGAGCACGATGCCCTAACGCGGCGGACAGGAGCGCCCGTTGCTATCGATGTGCGGGGACAGAGCATATTGCCCGTCTCTGCACAGCGTGCGCTCCCAAATGTCCAGTGTGCTCGGACATGGGCAGGGCCGCTGACCACCGGTTGGGGAGCAAGAAGTGCTCCCCGCCAAAGAAGAAGGGGGGCGCCGTCCAGTCGCCCTCTTCCCCACCCCGGGGGCAGGAGGAAAGAATGGAGGCTTAAAATTCCCGCCTCCCAGTAAAATACTCCAGATCAACCTGAACCACTGCCGCGACGCCCAGAACCTCATGTTCCAGACGATCGCGGAGTGGTCGGTTGATCTGGCAGTCGTCGCGGAGCCACTCTTCGTACCGGACCATCCTCGCTGGTTCGGGGCGACCGATGGCTCCGCCGCCATATACTGGGTGGGAAAGGATGGCCTCCATTGCTCTCTGTTGGGGAGAGGGCTGGGCTACGTGGCCGTAGAGTGGGGCTCTACGGCCGTAGTCGGTTGCTACATCTCCCCCAATAACGTGAGCCCGGCCGCGTACGAGGCTTACCTGGACGGGCTGGCCAACTGCATTCGCGGTTGCGCCCCCCGACCAGTCATCGTCCTGGGTGACTTTAACGCCCACTCAAGTGAGTGGGGTGACACCCGGGACGATATAAAAGGGGAGATACTCCTGGAGTGGGCGGCAGGGCTGGACCTTGGTCTATTAAACCAAGGTTCAGCTAGCACCTGTGTGCGGTGGCAGGGGGAGTCGGTCGTGGACCTGTCGTGGGCGACTCCCTCTGCGATCCGTATGGTGTCAGGATGGAGGGTGGCGGAGGAGGCGGTCACTAGATCTGACCACCGATACATCGTATTCGATGTATCGCTCCGCCGCCCCAGCCGCACAAGCCAGGATGGCAGCCCTCCGCGACGTTGGTCCCTCAAGCGGCTCGACCGAGAAATGGTCGTAGCCGCAGCCCACGTCGCGGACTGGACGGAGGAGGAGATCTCGTCCGATCCGGAAGCGCAGGCGGTCTGGTTCCGGGACACGATGACGTCGATATGCGACGCATCGATGCCCCGGGTCAGGCCGGCCCGAGGAGGCTCGGCGTACTGGTGGACCGAGGAGATCTCGCGACTTCGTAGTGAGGTCGCGAGGTTGCGCCGCCCGTACCTCCGAGCCGGAAGAAGAAGGCGAGCCCCAGCCGAGGAAAGAGACAGAGCGCGTCGGGTGTACGGAGAGGCCGTAAAGGCTCTCAGCAACGCCATCGCTGAGAGCAAGGCCCGGTGCTGGAGAGAGCTCTTGGAGGGACTGAACAGGGACCCATGGGGGCGCCCGTACAAAATGGTACTGGGCAAGCTCAAACCGTGGGTCCCTCCAGTGACGGAAACCCTGGAACCCGAATTCGTGGGAAGAGTGGTAAACACGCTCTTCCCAAGGGTCCAGGGTAGTCCCTCCGACCCCCCGTCACTGTCGGACCGGCAATCATGGTCCGATGAGTGTGAGGTGACGGAGGATGAGCTAGACCGGGCAGTGCGGCGGCTGGCCTCCCGGAACACAGCGCCCGGACCCGACGGTGTTCCAGGTCGGGCGCTGGTGTTGGCTCTGTCGGTGCTAGGGAACAGGCTGAGGCGGCTTTTCACGAGCTGTCTCCGCCTCGGCGTGTTCCCTCTCGGCTGGAAGGAAGCGAGACTGGTGCTCCTGCAGAAGGAAGGAAGGACCGCGGACTCTCCCTCCGCATTCCGACCGATATGCCTGCTGGACGAGGCGGGGAAACTCTTCGAGAGGATAATCTCCGCCCGTATCAGCGGGCACCTGTCGCGAGTGGGACCCGATCTGTCGGACTGCCAGTTTGGATTCCGGCGGGGACGTTCGACGGTGGACGCCATTAAGCGCGTCCGTTCCCTGTCGGAACAGGCAGTCCAAGAGGGGGGGGTGGTGTTGGCGGTGAGTCTCGACATCGTCAACGCGTTCAACACCATCCCCTGGCAGGCGATCAGGGAGGCACTCGTATATCATGACGTGCCTCCCTACCTGCGGGCCGTAATCGGGGCCTACCTACGTGACAGGACGGTGCGGTATATCGATCGGAATGGGGTGGAAGTACGGAGGGAGATTTGTTGCGGGGTGCCCCAGGGTTCCGTTCTTGGACCCCTGCTGTGGAACCTCGCGTACGATGCGGTCCTTCGCACCGGTCTCCCCCCTGGAGTGGATGTCATCTGCTATGCAGATGACACCCTAGTGATGGCCAGGGGGTCAGACTTCCAGTATGTTGTGCGGCTCGCCGAATTGGGCGTGGCATGTGTCGTGGGGAGGATTCGCGAGCTCGGCCTTGAGGTGGCGCCTCACAAGACCGAGGCGCTATGGTTTCATGGCCTAAGATTAGGCCATGAACCACCCAGCTCGCGACTCCGGGTAGGTGACGTCGAGGTCCAGGTGGGTAAGCACATACGCTACCTGGGCCTCGTACTGGACAGCCGATGGCGCTTCGAGGAGCATTTCAGGCGACTCGTCCCCCGAGTCCGTAAGGTGGCGGGTGCCTTGCAGCGCCTGCTACCAAATCTCGGGGGACCGCGGGAGGAGGTTCGCCGCCTCTACGGTGGCGTCGTGCGATCCATGGCACTCTACGGGGCACCCGTCTGGTCCAACGAGGCGGGTTCCTCCCGCTGCAGGGCTCTGCTTAGGAGCCTGCAGCGGTTGGTTGCCATGCGGATCGTACGAGGATACCGAACGATTTCGTTTGAGGCGGCGACGGTCCTGGCGCGATATCCCCCCTTCGACATCCTGGCCGACATGGACGCATTGGTCTACGACCAAATGCGTGCCGTTGGCCGGGATGCCGATGGGGAAGCGCCGGACCAAGAGCCTGAAATGCTACGGCGGAACGCACACCGACGTGTACTGCGCAAATGGCGCGCACAGCTCTTGTTACAGGGCTGTGCGAGCCAACGCGCTGTCGGTGCCGTTCTGCCGAACTTCGAAGCATGGGTAGGGAGGAAAGGCTGCGTCACCTACAGATTGACTCAGATACTCACCGCGCACGGGTGCTTCGGTGAGTATCTGAATCGAATCGGACGGGAGGAAACGGCACGATGCCACCACTGCGCGTCCGACCAGGACTCCGCCCAGCACACGCTGGAGGACTGCCCTGCGTGGCGGTCCGAGCGTCGAGACCTGGTCGGAATAATCGGACGAGATCTGTCCCCGCCAGCATTAGTCGCGGCTATGCTGGCGAGCGAGGAGGGTTGGAGGGCAGCGGTCTCCTTCTGCGAAGCAGTGATGCTCCAGAAGGAGGCCGCCGAGCGGGATCGGGAGAGGGCCGATCCCGCTCGAAGACGGCGGCGTCGGGGCGGCGGAAACGCACGCCGCCCTCAGGCGCCGCAACAGGGTCGCGCGCGGCCACATCTTGGGGCGATGTGACCGTGAGACGCGACCCGGGAGAGGATGACACTCCCGGTGCGGCCGGGGGGTGTCGTCGAGAGGGGTGACACTGCCGCGCCTCATGCCGCCCTGTACACGGTATGAGGCGTGACACTGTCCTCCCCCGGGGGGCGGACTCTACCGCCCCCGGGAAAGGTCCCCCCACAGGGGGAAAACGCAGAGGGGATCTACCGGAGCTTAGCTGATGCGTACCTGGAGATCCCCCCACTGCAGAGGTAGGCCGCCGCAGGGGTTTAGTGGGTATACCGCGAGGGAGTCCCACATAACCGTCCCGCCGACCCCCAGGTGGGACGGTATGCGTAACGCATTCCCCTGCGAAAAAAAAAAAAAAAAAAAAAAAAAAAAAAAAAAAAAGGTTAGGTTAGGTTAGGTTAGGTTAGGTTAGGTTAGGTTAGGTTCCCCCCCGAGGGTTGCCCGCCTTGTCGTGGCGGGGGGGCTTAGTAACCGTGGACGGGAACACGGTGAAGCTAAGAGGCAACCAGGGCCGGCCTATTTTGGCTGTCGGCTGGCCAGAGGAGGGCGCTCGCAGCGGGCTGAACTAGTCCGCTGCGGACGCGTTGGAGGTGGGACGCAGAAGAAGAGGAGTGCCGGTATTACGGTGCGCCGTTCTCCCTATCTTCTGCGGCCGAGGTGTGGTCGGTGGTAGAACCGGCACTGGTGGGGCCGCAGGGGAAGAGGCATGTCGGTGATAAGGTGCGCCGCTTGCCCTATCCTCTGCGGCCGAGGTGTGGTCGGTGGCAGAGCTACGGACCCGATCTGCCACCGGGTGCCAGTTATCTGGTACCCATGGCCTCCTAGTAGCAGACTCGGGGGGCGTCTGCTACGGTACGGGTGGAGGCCGAGGAGGGAGGCGCACCATACCATCTGGTGCGCCCATCGCGGAGGGCCTTCGGGCTTTGGCGATGGAGCCGCTTGTGGGCGGCTGCCGCCGGCAGGGTCGCGGTTGATTGCGAAAGCGTTCCCGTTACCCCGCCACAAGGCGGAGCGGAGAAAGATGGGGGGGTTTTTAGTGGGTATACCGTGGGTCTCATTAGCCTATACGGGAGTCCCACATAACCACTCGGGTGCCCCCTGCGCCCGGGTGGTATGCGTAATGCATTTTCCCCTCCGGAAAAAAAAAAAAAAAAAAAAAAAGGTTAGGTTAGGTTAGGTTAGGTTAGGTTAGGTTCCCGTGGCAGGTTGGGTCTGCTATCGGGCGCGTCCCCGGGTGGTGGATAGGGGAATGCCCCCCAGAAATGGGGGGTACCGGCTTGCCGGCGTGAACCAACCCTATGCGGGGTGGTCGCATCTCTGAGATGTGACCACAGGAGGGCGGCGGGTCAGCTTGACCCGGCCGCGGTTCGTTTCTCCACGTGTCCCTCTGCTTGGCAGAGGGCATAGTGGAGGAGCAGGGGCGGGCTCTGCGCGTACTCACACTACCGCAGAGCAGGCCGCGAAGGAGTTCCTTCCCCGCCACCGCCAAGCGGTATATCGTTATCGTCTGGACTGTTTCCAGGCGACCGAGGGCCGTGCCTTCATTGGCCGGGCTGAGACAAGGAAAAGTCAATAACACCCGACAGTGAAGTCGTTAAAACCGGCGGTGGCGGTCGGCGGCTGCTTAACAGCGGCTGCCTTCAGCCTACCAGTGGTGAGTAGCCTGCATTGCACTACTCATCACCATTGCGGGAAGACATTCTGTGGTGGGCCGGCCGAAAGGCAGGCGATCGCCGGTGGGGGACTGGATGAAAAGGCTCTGCCGGTCTCCCAGTTCCCTGCCATCCAGGCGAAGCGGGAGTGCCGCTGGGTTATTTTAGTGGGTATACCGGTGACTCGCACCGGGGAGTCCCACATACCCCTCCTGTCCCCCAACGGGAGGGGATGCGTAAAGCATTTTTTCCCAGCGTATAAAAAAAAAAAAAAAAAAAAAAAGGTTAGGTTAGGTTCCCGTCCCGTGGCAGGTTGGGTCTGCTATCGGGCGCGTCCCCGGGTGGTGGATAGGGGAATGCCCCCCAGAAATGGGGGGTACCGGCTTGCCGGCGTGAACCAACCCTATGCGGGGTGGTCGCATCTCTGAGATGTGACCACAGGAGGGCGGCGGGTCAGCTTGACCCGGCCGCGGTTCGTTTCTCCACGTGTCCCTCTGCTTGGCAGAGGGCACAGTGGAGGAGCAGGGGCGGGCTCTGCGCGTACTCACACTACCGCAGAGCAGGCCGCGAAGGAGTTCCTTCCCCGCCACCGCCAAGCGGTATATCGTTATCGTCTGGACTGTTTCCAGGCGACCGAGGGCCGTGCCTTCATTGGCCGGGCTGAGACAAGGAAAAGTCAATAACACCCGACAGTGAAGTCGTTAAAACCGGCGGTGGCGGTCGGCGGCTGCTTAACAGCGGCTGCCTTCGGCCTATCAGTGGTGAGTAGCGGGCGATAGGTGCGGGGGCGCCTCCGCCTGCATTGCACTACTCACCACCCTTGCGGGAAGACATTCTCTGGTGGGCCGGCCGAAAGGCAGGCGATCGCCGGTGGGGGACTGGATGAAAAGGCTCTGCCGGTCTCCCAGTTCCCTGCCATCTAGGCGAAGCGGGAGTGCCGCTGGGTTATTTTAGTGGGTATACCGGTGACACGCACCGGGGAGTCCCACATACCCCTCCCGTCCCCCAACGGGAGGGGATGCGTAAAGCATTTTTTCCCAGCGTATAAAAAAAAAAAAAAAAAAAAAAAAAGGTTAGGTTCCCGTGGCAGGTTGGGTCTGCTATCGGGCGCGTCCCCCGGGTGGTGGATAGGGGAATGCCCCCCAGATATGGGGGGTACCGGCTTGCCGGCGCGAACCAACCCTGGGTGGGGTGGTCGCATCATTGAGATGCGACCACCGGGCGGCGGGTCAGCTTGACTCGTCCGCGTTGTTCCCGGCGGGGCTCTCTTGAGCCCGTCTGGCGGGGTGGCGTACCCTAGAGAAAGGGTACGCTTTTGGAAGGGAAGGCGTTCTTCCACATGTCCCTCTGATTAGCAGAGGGCATAGTGGAGCAGCAGGGGCGGGCTCTGCGTGCACTTACCCTGCCGCAGAGCGGGCAGGTGGAGGACTCACCTCTTCTTGTCACCGTCGTTTTATCGTAACCCTAGCGTATACTGAGTGTCGTTGTTATGTCTAGCGGCTCAGTGCTAGGACCGAGGGTCTTGCCTTAATCGGCCGGACCGCGAGGAGTAAACCTCTATAATAAATCCTCAATTCTCGGCGTTGCGGCACGTGGCGTCGGGATGCTCGTTAGAGCGGCTGGGGAGTCCATCAGTCACTAGCGGCCAACCCTGGGATACCTCCTGATCTCCCAGTGGTATCAGGGCTACCCGGGTACAGGGGGCTCTGCTCGGGTCGATGTTTATTTCCCCCACACTCGTGGGATCTATTATGAATACATCTTAACCAAATATAAATAAGGAAGGCGGCCCATCGGGCAGTAAAGAGGCGGTGCCAGTTGTTTCGCTAACGCGAGTTCAGCTGTGCAACACCGAGACAGGTTCTCGGACAGAAAGCGAGGCGGACGACACTGACTGTTCGCTGATGTCAGTGTGCTCCCGGTCATCAGCGGGATCGCGCACCTCCAAGGCGCGAAAAAGGAAGTCGGCTGCTCCCGGAAACGAGGCGCAGTCTAAGAAGAAACAGGTCACGGTTGAGGATGAGGAGGACATCCTCAACCCGTTTGTGGCTCCTGCGACCACAAGATCGAAGGCCAGCCTGCCCAAACTGGAGGAATTCACCAAGCGGTTGCGGGATCGGCCTACAGCTGATCTTTCATCGCACATCAAAGAGAACCTCCAGACTATCGAGAAGGCGATGGACAAGTCCGGAAACATCCGCGGAAATTATGTCCACATCATGCGGATAGCGATGCTGGAAGTTCAGGCAGCGTCGCAGGAAATGTCCCAAAGGGCCTCCGTCGAGCGTCTGGAAGAAGAGAACGCCATCCTCCGAAAAGAGGTCGAGCTTCTCAACAGGGCGATGGGGCTACAAGAGAAGAGAGTTGATAGTTTAACGTCCCAGT